>JAVIWB010002878.1:0-39247 GCA_031893035.1 Dermolepida albohirtum | reverse complement strand
TGGCAAAGTAATAGATGTCTGCAATCGAGTTTTGGAACAGCGTATTTATATTAAATTTTCTGTGATATTAGAATATTATAACTATTCATAAAAGTATATGGTAACAGTCTATGAAGAGGTCCTATTTCGATGATACTAGGGATTAGAGGGTAGCTGAGAGAAGGTTAAGAAACAGGCAACCAAAAACTGTAACAGTAGACCTTAATATTGCTACTGCGAAATGCAACACCGTTCAACTGACGATTAAATATGTAAAACTGGTAAGCCCGAAATTTTTGTATATAGTCCTTGCCTCTAATCTTAACTTTAGTTGTGTTGACTTGACGTTGCATTTGATCTTTCCTCAAATAGCTCCGGGATTTCGAGAGTACGGCAATGGTCTTTAGAACCGTTGAAGAGATTACGAGATACCTTTCAAGAAAAAGCCCAGAACTGTGACCGGAAAAATTGATCTTTTTATCATTTATTATATCAAAATGGTCATTTTGCCCTCAATAATTACTCGTCTTACTTATCTGATATAGCTCCATATGATTTATAACTAAAAAGGACATATTCTTTTTAGTACAATTAGTATTCAAGGAAATGTGAGCTAGCTGCTCAATAATAATCTTATAAATAGATTCTAATATCATTTATATGAACCGAAAGAAGGAGATACTAACACTATTCGTTCCCAAAGACAATTATGAATTCAACAAGCTTATAAAGTCCAAACCATACAGAGTAGCCTAGACCTAAAAACACTTGACTGTTGATAATGAACCGATTTAAATAACAGCCAACGAAATTCCTAGTATAATCGAGAGAATTTTTAAAAATGCGGCAACGGGTAGAATATCAAGAGATTGTGATAAATGATTAGTAGCGAGTAATACTATATTAGTGTGAATAGTATATTAATGTTTTTGTCGAAGTAAAGTTTGTTAAGGAGCGATTTAGATTTTACAAGATTGAAACAAATTTTTGATGATAGAGGGTATATAGATCTGTTAGTTTATTGTTATTACTGTATGTATATAAAGACAGATTTTATGTAGTACATTTAGAGAGGTATCAATGAAATTAAAAAGCAAATATTGTAAGGAAAAATAATATATAGTTTATTACAATAAATACGAAGAAAATTTGTAACATGAATACCAGTATTACAGCAATACCAATAGTCAATACTTTAGCAAATTGTCTATTGCCTCTAGCACTTTTTCCGTTGCTGTCATCAGTTGCCTGCTTGTATGACCATAAGAGTCTCCATTTTCTGCTCTTATAACACATAGCAAGATATTTCCAAGTCTTCTTTAGTAATACCATTTCTCATAAGTACTAAAATTCATCTTATGATGACAATCTCTATTTTTAATACCAGATTAGAAAATTAATAATGGATTCAGCCCGAATCCCTTCTATTCACCTGCATGAATTATATTTAATCATTTTCCCTTAGATATTGACGAAAATAGTCTATTTCCAGTGTTGTCATTCTAACTTTCAGAAGATGCGTGTGCGCTGTGTATGTACGTTCCATTTAAATATGTTTTGTTTCAATCTGCATTACTAAAATACTTAATTTGTATCAAGTAAGTAATTCGCCGTGAACGAACATTTATCTTTTCAATTAGTATATGATGATTGTTTGTCGTTTTTCACATTTTGAAGCCTTGTTCTTTTAAAATACCTTTTAGCAACGTATTCGAACCAAACCACATAAACCTTTATGTATTTCATATAACACATTTACTATACCTCGTTCTTTTATTTTATGAAAGATAACTAAAGTTTCATAGATCACGAAGTTGACATTCTGGTAATTACTTTACATTACGTATTGAACACTCTTAACACTCTGCTTAACTAACTATACGTTTTACTCTTTTGAACGAAACTCCTTTAACGATATTTAAAGCATCATCATCACTGTTCAACTCGTATTATTTTTGAGTCGATGCACTATGGTGCATGTAATGCATGTTGGCTCTAACTTTTAATGGAACATTATCCAAATCTTTCCTCTAACACATTTACGTATTCGTTTGCTTTTAATATATTCGGAAGAAATATTGGTCCTACAATTCTAAGGTTCAAGATACCAATTTCTCGAATAGTTCTGGTAATTTCATTTACTCAAAAATGAAATGTTGACTTTCTGGGCTATTTGTCTAGTGCTGCAAATAGGATCTTGATGAACAATATCCCAAATTCCGTCTAAACTTGGATAGTAAGATAATGCATACCTGGATCACGTTGACTGGAACTAAAGGCACCTGTTTTATGAAGTCTACAATCCATTCTCCGAAATGCATTGGTAGATGGGTGTTGCAGGTGTGGATACCTTATTGCGTATTTGTCTTTGGCAGTGTGGGCATTCCTATTACAAAAAAAACCGTATACCATATACATACCAACGTATTAGTTGAAAGTGTACGTTACAAATTGCATATCACAAAAACAAAGTTAAGTAATGGAAACGAAAATAATGATAGTTAAATTAACAAACGCCAAAATTTGACAAATAGTTTTAAATTACAGTCTGTGCTAGGTTTGCCATATATACTTTAGCGCAAAGAAGTTTACGAATAATTTTATTTGATAGTAAGGAACATCGTTTTCCATAGAAAATGTCAAGATATTCTAAATATTTTATTTCAGTTTTTGTATTAGGGTTGTGAACAGAACTTATAGAGAATCGTCCTACTTGACGATAATCCCTGAATTTCTGAGCGCCATATATATTGTTTAAAGCTTATTTTAAATGAAACTTATTAGACAAACGTTATCTTCGTTTATACATAAGTTATTAATTAGTTAATATTTCGTAATATTTTTACTACATATTATAGTTATTATTTTTTTGAATTTATATAACTTTATTCAAATTTATTTCTAAGCGAACGTAACTTTTTCTATTTATATTTAGTTAAATGAAATCTCTTTGAAAACACCATGCATACGAAAGGGTATAATAACGTTCAACATAAAAGATGATTAGTTAGAATTAAGTAGCAATAAGTAGTATGATATTATTTTTAGGAACTATATAAAGTTTTTAAGGGAATACACTAAACCTTTGGAGATTATTAAAGAAAGGTTTATTAATAATATATTACACATAAGTAAAAGAAAGTATTAATATTTTGTTATTTAAAAATATTAAAATATTAGACTATTACATTTTTATTATGCTAAATACAGTACAATGTAGTTCAAATAACATCAGCATATACAATATTATTATATTTCGAAACAAACAATATGGGATAGCCAATTAAAATTATGTCCATATTTTTGAATCATACTGTATATATATATATATATATATATATATATATATATATATATATATATATATATATATATATATTCGAACGAAGATTCTCGTGGTTGTGAGTATGAGTCTCGGGCTCTCCGCGATGTTGGACAGAAATTCTCGAATGAATCGGCGTCTCGACGCTTCGATGGCATCCCAATCATCTTCTTCAGGTGTTGTTTCTTAGTGAACCTGAAACTGGTTGTGACTGCTCCTCCCGTTTCCTTACATATCGACTCCTCGTAACTCTTCGGATTACATCGGATTTGGCTTCGGTGTAATGGGGTTTAAATGAGTTTTTAAAGCGTTCTGGAACATTGGGGCCACATTTAATGGGTTATAATTAGGTGTCATTAACAATTGATTAACATTAATGGGTTGTTTGGTTACGGATTGTTTTATGATAGGTTTTTAGGTGGAGGAAATGCGCAAACCGCCGTTCCTAGTATTCAAGGTATTTCCTCGTTTTTCAATCTCTATTGCCTCTCTGTATGTTCTTGCTCGTGAATTTTCTATATATGCTATTTTCCTTATTCCATTGAATGTCCTATTCAGGATTCAATATATTTCAACAGATAATGCTCATGCCCATTGAGCAAACATTGTGAGCAACTGAATTAATGAAGTTGATACAGAGAGAATGAGGTAGCCAGCCAAATATTGAGATAACAGTCCAATAGAATACGCTCTGAATGTTGGAAGATGTGTTACTACAGTAAATATGCCACCAAGAACACTTCAGGCATTACTGGTTATTGTCAGGGAAAAATGAAATATGTTTGCCTAAGGATAAGTGCTAATCTGGTCCATGCTATCAAAAAGTCAAATATTTCTAGATATTCATAGAGATTATACACATTATTCGTGCACACATTATATTTTGTATCAAATAATCTTCTATAAAATTGAATATTTCTTTAACTGTTCTATACTAAAAATGCAACCCAGTTACATCATACATATACATATGTAAAAATTCTATTGTTAGTCTTGGATACCTTTTATAAAAATAAAATTCGAGATATACTAATTTTAGAAATTATTGTAACTGAAAGTTGGAACACCCAGAAAACAAATAATCCTCGTAAATAAATGAAACATTTCTATCAGCTATATCACATTCATATGCATATATAAATAACTTAACGCTTAACGATGTGCATTAATCAAAATTAATATTTCCTGAGTATTACGTCTTTTCATTAAATACAAAAATTTTTCATTTAACAAGCGAATTTTGAATTGAACCTGCATCTATTGCTTTCTGTACCGCCTCTCTAACCAACTGCCCTACCGAGCTCATTTGGTTATCTCAAGTAATTATTGAAAGCGGAACTAATAAGAGGAATTTTAAATTCGAGAAAAAAAAACAAATTAAAAAATTAAATTTCAATGATTATTTGTAATAATACACCAATAATATCGACATAAAAGCTAATGTACAGGCTAATCATAAATTCACGCATAATTACCAGGTAGCACGAATTTATGATTAATTTTGAGTCTTTAACCTAATGCTAATTACTAATATTGTATTGTCATTAGTTAAAGCATTTATAAACAAAAGAGAGAAGTCCAGAAACGTAGATAGAAGCCGTAGAATGTCAGAATTTTATTATACTGCAAGAAGCAGATCTATTTGTATTAACATCAAATGTTCGAAATATATGTTTTCGGAGAAGGAAGGCATTTTTATAGTGAAGGTAAGATCCTATAAACTACTAACAAACCATTTTGAAATAAAAAAAATATATAACGATTATTCAATAACACATTTACTACAATTAACCTCTTCAAAATCAATATATTATTGAAAAGCCAAATGTCACACATACTCAAATCTGGTGAATACGGTTTAATATCTTTAATATTTTTCTTTCAAAACATCAATTATTATATCTGCCTTTGAGGCGGTACTAGGTCTACCATCTACAGATCTTTAAGTACTTCTAGAAGATTCACAAACAGCATTGAGACTTTCCGTCTTCTGTTCTTCAACCTTAATAATCTTGACCAATCCTATAATTCTGTTTCCTAGTAATGAATTAAAATTAACGAATTAAAATCATAAATACAGTTCATGTTAGTGCGTCACCGTTTTCATATATCTCCTCGAAGTCTCCTCCATTTAAAACTATGTACGTCATTATTTACCACATGTTACTCAGTCATTACATTTACAAGAGTGATTGCAGTTAGTCTGCCTGCCTCCTGTAGGCAATTATGTCTCCTACCAGATTTTTTATAAAACTTTGTTACAGTCTGACGAGATGGATCTCTCCTTCTAAAAGTACATCGCAAGCGATCAAGGCAATGTTCTTCTTTTAAACCAGTTTTAAAATTGTAATAAATGTTTCTTTGACTTAAATCAATTCAAAACCACACTAATTATACTACACAATTTTAATTTATGTAAGACAATACCATAGTCAACACTACCAAATGATTTAGTTAAATCAATCATTTTTTGCATACATAATAAGGCCTAAGAAGACTATTTGCAAGTTTTATTATTACATAAAATATGCAATTTTCGAGCATTTACTAAAAATTTTTCTTAGGTTATAAGAATTATAACTAAATATTTTAAATAAATTTCTTCTACCAATAGAGAAACCAGGACGTCTATTAATATTGGACAGATTATTATGATTTACCGACTAAATAGTAGGTTAGTGATCGGTATAATGCTTTTGCCTCCAAATTATTAATTCTTTACATTTCTTTTCAGATTTACGATATACTTGTTTAGATGCTAAATATTAGTGTTAATGTACCTCAAGAGATAAGTCATTTTTTATTTGAAAGGTACTAAGTGAGTAGAGAGACCACCAATTCTGGATTCTCTTCATTTACTTTGACTACCTTACATTTTACAACAGACAAAGCCAATAAGGAGGTTTTAGAACCGGCGGAAATTCATTTCATAGTTATTATTTCATTAAATTAAAGTCAAATTTACCTTGATTAAGAAATTGGTGTGCAGAGTTAAATTATTTCTACTATTAGTCTTCTTTCAAAGAAGATGATCACAAATATCGATGAAGTTATATAAAGGTAGGGTTATGAAACTGTTGTCCAAATTGAAATTAATGGTTGTTCTCAGAATCTCTGAAGATTGACGATGAAGAATTGAGGAATGTTAGTATTAAGGAAGACAGTTTTATTAATGTGGTTGATTCTTATTAAGAGGGTCCTTGCGTAAAAGCAGTCTTTACTAAAATGGATCAAACGAATAATTTTCAGGATATAATAGATATCTTTGCATAGAACTTATCTTCATAGTTCGACGTACTTTTAGTAGGAGACAAACTTTGATTTTGAAACAGTTATGAAAATTGAAGTTGCAAAAATGCAATAGGTTTTTCTAATGTTGAATAATGGAAATGTTTCTTATTGGAAAATACGAAGCGGAAAATTATTTTGAATATCACGGAGCGGTACTTTCAGTTAATAACATTTTATTTCAATTTGCAAATGTCCAGTGAGAATATTTTCATAAATTACATAGAATAGAAGTGATTCAAGTAAACGGAAATAATTTGAATAGAATATATTTTCTGAACTACGTACTGTTTTTGAATTTTGTAAATTACATTATTGAAATAATAATAATAAATGCAGAAAGTGCTGCGTCACTGAATCCACCGCAGCGGTGATACATTTCCTATGTTATTCGTTGGAATAGGTGATACCTAAAGTGAAGCCTTCACGAATCCCCACAGGAAAAAATCGCAAGGTATGAAATCAGTAGGCCCTGGTCATCAGATCTCCATGCCCTAGACAACTTACCCTTCATTGACGCTATTGGGAGGCACTGGAGTGCTCTAGTGGTAGTATATGAGTCTTCGTCAACATTATCTTTCCAATATAATGACGTAATTAAAATATAGCATTTTAAAACAAACAGTATGGGCAGCATAATCAATTAAATTTGTCTCCATTTTTTGACTCATACTATGTATATATATATATATATATATATATATATATATATATATATATATATACGTGCGCCTGTTGTCTTGGAAAAGTGTTACAATTTAAAAAAACGAATTTTATAAGGAATTGGCAGACCGCTAAGATGGAAGTGGAAAAGTTATATGTAAATACAGAAATATAAAAACATTTAAATGGATATTTGCGTAACAAAGAAATTATGGACAACAGAAGTTTTATAATAATGAAGATTTATTGAGAAAGAACATTTATAATTGCAAAATATATTGGATGTACATATTAAAAATAACTAATAAGCGATTATTGCATTTTTTGTTTTATTTTGTACTATCAGTTAATATAAAAAGTGAATTAAGTACGTATTAAACTAGGCACATTTTTTACAAGTAGAGTTACTGTAACATTTAATTCATAACAGAAGTGTATATACATATATATATAATATAATAGATAAAAATATTATTATATTGTTTAGAACTGCATTACTTGTGGTCACCATATCTGTTATCTTTGGAAATTGGTTTTCCATCTGCCATTGTTAAAACTAAAATCAAGAGAAAATTATTTTATTAGCTATAAATAATTAGTTCGCTTATTTACCGATGCCATCCACCGCCTTTTCGCCTTTAAAGCCAACTACAATATGGAAGTAATTCAGACACCATTTAAGAAAATTTGATGATACAAACCTAACGTTAGAGGAGTCGTAGTGTCGTTTTTCAAATTATTTTCACTTTGTGAGACCGCAGCTGAGTCACAAAAGATCATAATGATTATAAGTAAAAAAAATAAAATCATTGTCTTGGATACCATTTTGTAAATTAATTACTTATATAGAAAGGATAGCACAACTTTATGCACTGAAACTTTATATGTATATGCCGGGATTTTGCATAATAGGAAATATGTATACCTGTATATCGAAGAAAACTGGTCTGCATAAAACCACTATATATTTAACGAACATAATCAAGGCTTTACTTTTAAAACAGTTAAACATCCCAATAACATCTTGTTATACTTTCACATCAGCCTAAATTTTAGCAAAAAATTATTTTACATAATATGAAATATATTTAAATATATAATTGCATATCGTGGAAAGCAGGTTTGCATAAACCCACTATATATTTAACGAACATAATCAAGGTTTTAATTTTAGAAAAGGTAAAAACCGCAATAACATCTCATTTTACATTCAGATCAGAGAGTATTTTTTATCAAACAAAATATTTTCTCATTCTATTCGTTTGAGTAAAGAAAGAATAATTTAATTGTAACACCAATATACGTTATAACTTTAGATAAAAAAATTTATTATATACTACGAAGTGATTTCAAGTAGTACTAATCTATTCTTTAAACAGGTACATTCATCTGTAGATATTATCATTTTTTTTACACTCCCTCATACAATTTTGGGTGAATTGAGCTATTTTTGGGATTTGATTCCAGCAGGAAACGTTTCTAGTAGAATAAGTTAAGCTAAAACCTACCAAAGAAGTTAAAAGAATAGTGAGTGAACGTTGTGGTTTCTATGTTATAGAAAAGTATTAAAAGTAGTGAATTTGGGATAATGTATTAACAGCAAATATGAAAAATACTTTTTTCCTGCTATTACATCACTCCATTAATTATAAAAAATTCAGAGAAAAATGTTCTGTATTAGACAAGACTTGTATCTGCATCTGTCGCTCTAACCGGATGGCCGCTTTTAACAATTGAAGTAGAGACGAGAAAAGTGCATCTTTTCTCTTTTTAATGCACTATAAATCACATTATAGAAACAGATTGTAATTAAGTATAACTTACAATCAGACTTTGAATGATTATACAATTATGTACAAACATACATACATATAAGTATACATATGTATACATAAATAAATTAAATATTTATTAACTAAATCTATATTTCCGGATATTACATCGTTTCATTAAATACACGTGCGAATTTTGCATTTAACATGCATCTATTGCTCTCTGAATCGCGCCCCCAACCAACTGACCTTTCGAGCTCGGTTGATTAAGGACCGTGGAATTAATACAAGGAATTTTAATTTCAAGTCGAAAAACAACTTACAAAAACTAAATGGCAGTGATTGATTGTAATATTTATACACTAATAATATCGATGTAAAAGCTAATACATAGGGTGATCAGAAATTCACACATAATTGTCAGGTAAGTCGACTTTATCATTAATTCTGGGTCGACAATTCTATTATTAATCACCAATGTTATATTGTCAATAACTAAACCATACAAATTGCTTGAAAGAAGTGTAGATTTAGGAACGTGGTATAAAACCATTGATAAAGCAGTAAGAATGATGTGACAAAATATGTTTTTATTTAAGTCTAATGAAAATAACAATAATTGTGGTAATTAAAGTAAATGTTAAAACTGACGGCAATTGATTTGAAAGTAAAACTGTAGCCTTTATCAAATTGAATTTAGGACGTTTTGCATCGTATTTGCGGTAATTAATTGCCTCGTGGTGTTATTTCTCTTTATTACATCCTGTAAATTGGCTGTAAGCGTCTCATAAATATTTTCCTTTGAAAAAACTCCAAATAAGCCAAAGGGATTCATAACCAAGGACCTGGCAGGCCATCATATAGGTCTATTCGCTCAGTCCACCTATCTGGATAACGTTCATTCAACCATGCTCTTGTTATACTTGCATTATGGCTTGGCGCACCATCGTGCATGTAATGCATTTTAGCTCTAATATTTAATGGAACAATATCCAATACTTCCTCCATTTACGTATTAATTTGCTTTTAATATATTCGAAACAAATATTGGTCATACAATACGGAGGTTTAAGATACTTAGACAAACATTCGCAAAAGACTTTCTTTGGTATCCTAATTCTCGAATTGTTCTGGGAAATTAATTCGCCCAGAAACGAAATTTTCATTTCCAGGGCTATTTGTATAGTGCTGCAAGTAGGATCCTGATGAACAATGTTCAAAATTGCGCTTCAACTTGGATAGTAAGATGATGTCCTAGTCTACCTGCACCACGTTGACTGGAAATAAAGGTGCCCGTTTTACAAATTCTGCCATCCAATCTCCGAAATGCATTGGCAGATGGGTGCTGCAGGTGCGGATATTTGGCAATGTGGGCATTTTCATTACAAAAAGCAAATAACACTGACATATCAGCATATTAGTTGAAAGTGTACGTTTAAAATTGCTTGGGATATCACAAAAGCAAAGTTAAGTAATGGAAGCGAAAATAATGATCGTTAAACTGACAACCGTCAAAATTTGCTAAATAGTTTTAAATTACAGACATTATTCTGCATCAAGATCGCCACATGTACTTTAACACAAAGAAGCCTACGAATAATTTTATTTGATAGTAAGGAACATCGTTTTCTACAGAAAATTTAAAATAATTCGAAATTTTCTGTATTATTTTTTTCAATTTATATAACTTTACTCAAATTTATTTCTAAGCAAACATAACATTATTTATCAAAATCTATTTACATTTAGTTAAATGAAATCTCTTCGAAAATACCATGCATAAAAAGAGCATAATATTGTTCAATATAAAAGATGAATAGTCAAAAATAAGTAGTATATTATTTTTGGAAACTCATACAAAGTTTGTAAGGGAATATACTAATTCCTTGGAGATGATTAAAGAAAGGATTTTAATAGTATATTACATACAAGTTAAAGAAAGTATTAATACTTATTATTTGAAAATTTTACAACATTAGACTATTACATTTTTAATACACTAAATACAGTAAAATTTACTTCAAATAACAACAGCATTTAGTATTTGAAAACAAATCGAAGAGGTAGTCAATTAAAATTATGTCCAATTTTTTTGAATCGCACTGTATATATATATATATATATACGTATGCATTTGAGTTTGAAAAATATGTTAGAATTCCGATTCGCAGCTTAACGAAAATACTGCGAATTTTATAAGGAATTGGTAAGCCATTTAGATGGAAATGGCAAAGATACAAGGGTAGCCTTTTATATTTTGGGAACTGACAGCACTGTTAGTGTTGCCTCCGATCTGATAGTTGCCTCGTGAAATTTGTTATTTTTGACAATATATTTACCTTGCAGTTTTATTATCAGGTCGTTATTTCTATTGTTAACAGTAACTTGAAAATTTTATGTCAGTGAAAAATGAAATTAACTTGCGAACATTTTCGTGCAAACATTTTTTATAATTTTCGGCGTGGATTATCTCAACAAGAATGCATCGACGAGCAGAATACTTTATATGGTGATGAAGCACCATCGAAAACTATAGTATATTGTTGGTATAGTGAATTCAAACTTGGACGGCGTTCTCTGGACGATGAATTTCGTGAAGGTCGTCCCACAAATGTTGTTGTGTTGGAGAATATTAACGCAGTGTCTGAATTGACAATGCAAGACCGTCATGTGGCATACTGTAAGATCGAGGCATCTTTAGGTATTAGTAACACCAATGTGCTTAAGATCCTGTTCACGTTGAGTACTACATAATTTGACGATCGCTCAAAAAAGGACTCGCGTCGATTGGTGCCAAGAAATGCATAAAAATACAATGGGGGTGCTTCAAAGAGCATTTATAATTTATATAGACGTCACAAGTGATGAATCTTGGATCTATACGTATGAGCCCGATAGTAAACAGCAGTCGACTGTGTGGGTATACCAAGATGAGCCAAAATCAACAAACGTTGTTCGCGCTCGAAGCACATCAAAACAAATGGTCGCCTGTTTTTTCGGAAAAACCGGTCACTTTACAATCGTGCCTTTAGATAGTTATAGAAAGGTCAATTCCGAATGGTACACAACTATTTGTTTGCCAAAAGTGTTTAAAGGAATAAAGAAAACGACAGATCGTTATGCACGCTCCACCATGACAATGGGAGCTCTCACAGGTCGGTTCAAACAATTGAATATTTGACCGGGCAAAACATTGAATTGATAAGCCATCTGCCGTACAGCCCCGACCTAGAATCGTGTGATTTCTTTTTTCCACACTTAAAGAATAAACTTCGTAGTCAACGGTTTTCTACGCAGGAAGGGGCAGCTGAGGCATTCAAAACTTATATTTTGGAGGTACCGCCTTCGCAGTGGCAGCAATGCTTTTAGGATTGGCTTAAATGAATGCAAAACTGCATTGATTCTCAAGGAGAATATTTTGAAAAGCAATAAAACTATTTTCGATAACAAAAAATTTTTTTTGTTAACTACTTCCGAAATATAAACGGCTACCCTCGTTTGCATAACAAAGAAATTAGTCGTATATGGACTCTCTTTTAAAATACCGAAACATATTTGACGTATTAAAAATAACTAATAAATGATTACTGTATTTTTTGTTATAATAATAAAATTTTGTTATAATAATAAAATAAAAAGTTAATTAAGTTTCAAGTAGAGTTACTGTAACATCGAATTAATAGCAAATAAGTATCTGTACAATAGTTAATATATGATATTATTATATTATATAAAATCACAGGTACATATATCGACTACAGAAAATTTAATACGATGTAGATTTATTGAGAAAAGTCAATTAAAATTGTGAAATATTTTAGATGTATTAGAAATAAATAATAAGTGATTCTTGTATCTACATTTTATCCCGTATTATTGTTAATTTAGTATATATTACAGTAGAAACATTTTCGTAAGTAAAGTTACTGTAACATTTAATTAATAAAAAACAGGTATCTATATAATAGTTAAAAATATCATTATATTGTTTAAAACTGCATTAGTTGAACTAACTGTATCTGTTCTGTTTGGAAATTGCTTTTCCGTCAGCTGTCAAAAGAACTAAAATCATCACAGTATAACTAAAAACTAAATAACTAACGTATATTTACCTGGTTGTGTCACAACGCTAAGATATCGTGGCATCGCAGGGAGGTCAATAAATTCTAAAATATGGAAGCAATCAGACGCCATTTAAGAAAATATGATAACACAAACCTAACATTGGAGGAGTATTAGCTCCTTTTTTTAAATTATTTTCACTTCGTGAGACCCCAGCTGAGTCACATAAGGTCGTAATAGTTAGAAGTAAAAAAACTAAAAACATTGTCTTGAATACCGATTTGTTAATTGATAATCAATTAACAATTAAATAGAAAGATTTGCACGACTTTCCACATTAAAGTTTCATATGTATCTGCAAGAATTTTTGCATAATAGAAAATATGTATACTTGTGTTACGAAGAAAACAGGTTTATATAGAACCTCTATATCTTTGATGAACATAATCAAGGTTTTAATTTTAAAACACGGAAAAACCGCAATAACATCTCATTATACTTTCAAACCAAATAGTGTATATTATAGCAAACGAAATATTTTCTCATTCTATTCATTTGGCTAAAGAAAAAATAATTTAATGGTAACACCGATAACGTACACGTTATAGCTTTAGATACAAAAATTTATTATTTCTAATAGTAGTAACATATCTACTATGACGAATATGTTGCATAGGGAATGAAGACCTGGTCGCCGAGGCCTTCTGATTTTACACCTTGCGATTTTATTTTCTTAACAAATGTATCACTGCTGCGGTGGACTGTGACGGAACACATTCTTTATATACATACATACATATATATATATGTGTGTGTGTAAGAAGAGATAAATGTAAATACAGAAACGCAAAAAACATATTTAAATGGATTAGTGTCTTAGTATGCTTGCATAACAAAGAAATTAGTCGTATATGAACTACAGAGGATTTATAATGATGATTTATTAAGAAAAGTCATTTAAAATTGCGAAATATATTCAATGAATTGAAAATAAATAATAAGTGATTTCTGTATCTTTTGTTATCAGTTGATACAAAAAGTTAAATTAAATATTATACATATTAAACTAGATATATTTTTTACAAGTTGAGTTACTGTAAGATTTACCTAACAGGAGTAGTATATATATAATAGATAAAAATATTACTATATTGTTTTAACTTCATTGCTTGGAGCTACCATACCTGTTGTTTATGGCAATTGGTTTACCGTCTGCCCCTAAAAGCACTAAAATCCAGAGAGAATTACCTTATTAGGTATAAATAATTAATTCGCCTATTTACTTATCCCTTCTACAGCGCTAATTTCCCTCTTGTAGTCTCCAGACTCTCCTAAAATATGGAAGTAATTCAGACACCATTTAAGAAACTATGATGATACAAACCTGACGTTAGAGGAGTATCAGTTTCCTCTTCCGAATTATTTTCACTTCGTGAGACCGTAGCTGAGTCACATAAGTTCATAATAGTTATAAGTAAAAAAAATAAAATTGTTGTCTTGGATACCATTTTGTAAGTTAATTACTTATATAGAAAGGTTAACACAACTTTACACACTGAAACTTCATATGTATCTGCCAGTATTTTGCATAATAAGAAATATATATACTTGCATATAGAAGAAAACAGGTCTGCATAAACCCAGTACATATTTATCGACTATAATCAGGGCTTTACTTTTAAACCAGTTAAATACCACGATAACATCTTATTATACTTTCACATCAGATCAGTGTAAATTTTAGCAAAAAAATTGTTCTGCATAATATGAAATATATTTATATAATTGCATATTGTAGAAGGCAGCTTTACCTAAACCCACTACATATTTAACGAACATAATCAAGGTTTTAGTTTTAGAACAGGTAAAAACCGAAATAATATCTCGTTATGCTTTCAAATCAGAAGCGTAAATTTTATCAAACAAAATATTTTCGTATTTACGCTATAGTTTTAGATAAAAATATTTATTATACTATTTTTGGGATTTCATTCTAGTGCGAAACGTTTCTCATAGAAGCCTGTATATCTAGTTCGATAACACTAGTTAGAATTAAATATTGTTTATGAGGATCCTGAGATAAGGTCCGCAACTTTTCATAGTATACGATTACTGGACAGTTTCTTAATAATTATTCCCTAAACCACAATAAAAGATAATCGAAAAGGTAAGAAAATCCTTTGCCATATTAATATTTGCATCTCAGATACTAAAAATATGTATAAGAAATATTATGGGACGTCCAAATAAACACTACGGTATTCGTGTGTGTAGACTGCTGTCACTCGAAGAATATTATCAAAGCGTTAGCATACGATTGACTTATATTACTGAAGACCGTTGCAGCTACGTAATTAGTTGATTTGGAGTAAACCCTTAAATGCTGAAATGCACACAATTTGTCCATGAAAAGCCTGAATATGGGTGTGTAATAGTATATACCAGGATAAGTAATGGGTAACACTATATCTATCACAATCTATACTTAATCGAAAAAGGGCTCGCACCGCCCAGGGATATCTGAAAGAGATTCTGCGACCCATTATTCTTCCGTATGCAGCAGTAGAAGGAGAAGAATTCGTTTTTATGTACAATAGTTCTCGTCCATCGTCCATATCGAGCAAACGTCGTTAGTAATTGGATTAATTAAGTTGATATAGAAAGGATGCGAGTCAGCCAATTCTCCAGATAATAATCCATTAGAATAGGTTTTGAACGTTGCTGGAAGATGTGTCACAATATGGCACCAAGAACATTTCGGGCAATACAGATTGCTATTATGGACAAATGAAATATAATTGCCCAAGAAATATTCGATGTACATTATGGCATTAAAATGCTAAACGTTTTTAGATGTTCGTAGCAATCATACACACTATTCTTTACTCTTTTGTATAAAATAAACTTCTGTAAAATTGAATATTTCTGCATTTGTTTTACACTAATAATAGAACTTAGTTAAATACACATATTTAGAAATTCTCCTGTCAGTCGTCAATATCTTTATAAAAATAAAATTCGAGAGATACTCATTCTGAAAATAATTAGAACTGAAAATTGGAACCCCCAGAAAACCACTGAAATAATACTACCAGCTATATCAGCAGTAATGTAATATAATGCCATAGACAGGAAATGAGTAGTCATGTTTCAAATTGTGTGGATTAATAAATGCATAAATTTCAAAATACTAAAACCAGCTATTGGCAAAGTGATAGATGCCTGCAATCGAATCTGGAACAGCATAATAGCATTAAATTTTATGTGCTACTAAAATGTTACAACTATTGTTAATGGTATATGGTAACAGACTATGAAGAATTTCGGTGATAGGTATTCGAATGTAGCTGAGAAAAGGTGACCGATAACCTCAGAAAAAGCAATTGAAAACCGTAATAGTAGATCTTAACTTTGCGAGTGCGAAATGCGAAACGGTTCAATTGACGATTAAATCGGGAAAACTGGGTATACCGGCGCTTTTTGTACATAGTCCTTGTCTCTAATCCAATCAGCGTTGACTTGATGTTGCATTTAATCTATCCTCAAATACGCACCAGATTTTGAGAGTAGAACGAAAAAAAAAACGTCAAAGAATGTAACGGAAGTTATCGAATATACCACACTCTTAGTCATTTCCGTCGTTCTCGCTGTTTGAGAGCATGGGGTTTTTTTGATAATATGGGAATGATTTATTAAGAATAATTAATCGGCAATGGTGGTTAGAAGCACTGAAAATATTACGAGATACCTTTCGAAAAAGAAGCCAGAAGAAATGGACATTTCAGCTTCAAAAATGATTACATAGTTAACTGATTTTATTTATCTGATTTATCTGCTTATGATTTATAACTAAAAAGGACATAGGCTTCCTAGTACAATTAGTATTCAAGGAAATGTGATGATGCTGCTCAATAATAATTCTATAAATAGATTCTAATCATACATATACAAGCCGAAAGAGAGACATATTACCACTATTCGTTCCCAAAACCAATTATGAATTCGACATGCCTCCACGCCTGCTAATAAAGCTAAAACCATACAGTGTAACTTAGATGTCAACACACTTGACTGTCAGTTATGAACCGATTTAGATAACCTACGGAATTCCTAGTGCAATCTAGATAATTTTTAAGAAAGCGCCAACAGCTATAATAACAATAAATATTGATAAATTATTAATTGCGAGTAATATAATATTAGTGTTAGTATATTAATGTTATTGTTAAAGTGAATTGCTTTAAGGAACGATTTAGATTTTACTAGATTAAAACAAATTTTTGATGATAGTGGGTATATAGGCCTATTAAGTATTAATAAAGATTATCTTTAATTGTACAAGTATTTCACCACTAGATGTCGAATGGTGGTTGTCTTAATAAGAACAATCATTCTTCGGGGGGAACATGAAGAAATTGTTAAAACATACCCGATGCTGCAAATATTTAACCGATCTTGTCCACTTTGTATATCTGCATTACAAAGACGCTACTTAAAAGGGTAAGTGTTTCTTTACATTTATTACTTGCTAACCCCCTTACATTTCTTCGAAGCACGCTCCTGACGGAACACTCCCAGTGCCAACTCTATTAATTACCATAATCCCGCGATAAATTGTATATGTATAAGCAAGAATAAGTATTTTAACTTAAATTTCAATGACAAAAACACCTAATTGTTTGTCAAATGGACCAGAAAAGAAGTTATGAATATTTTAATTCTGTTAATCTTCTAGTTTATTGTTATTACTAATATATACTCAAGTTTTAAGAAAGCTACCTGACAATAAATATGAAGAAAATTTATCACATAAATACTAATATTACAGTAATAGTAATAGTTAATATTTAAGCAGAGTCTCTATTACCTCTAGCTTTATTTCAGTTACTGTTATCAGAGCATTCATAATCAATATCATAATCACTCCTATCACTTCCATTGCCTACTTGTATATCAGTGAGAGTCCCCATAATCTACTTTTAAAATATATGGCAGGGTCTTTCCAAGTTTTCTTTTGCAATTTTCGCAAATTCCTCTTTTTCTAAAATTTCTACATCGGTTAAATTTAAACATAATATTATATTTCTCTGTTCAGCATTGTATTTAATATTAGGCCATGTTAATTCAATGGAATTTAATTCCAGGTAACACGGTAGTAATCTTAAAGGTATGTGTTCATGTTTACGAACTAATTCGTCAAATATGTCTCACATATTTGTTTTCCTTTTTCTTTTTTAGCTATTAAAGGTTTGATTTTAGCATATTTAAACACTATGCTACAGTACATTGTCAGATATTACTATCATAGATGAGTTAGGCGATACATTTGGAATTAGTTTTTCAGCAACCATTTCTCTTAATTTCTAGAATTCATCTTGTCATGTTAATCTGCACTTTTAGTACAAATTGAAAAATTAATAATGGGTTCGACACTAATCCCTTCTATCTACCTACATAAATTAAAATAACTATTTTTGTTGGTGAAAATAGTCTATTTTCATTTTTGTCATTCTGACTTTTAGAAAATGCGCGCTCGCTGTGTATGTATGTGCATTTGATTTAAAGATGCAATCTTTCTGTTTGCATCACGATCAATTTGACCTAGCAGGAAATTCGCTATTCACGAATATTTATATTTTCAACTAGAACCTGACGATTGTTTGTCGTTTTTCACCTTTTTAAGCCTTGCTCTTTTAAAATACCTCTTAGCAGTGTATTCGAACCAAACCAATCTAAACCTTTCTTATGTATTTCATATAACATATTTACTAAAATTTCTAATCCTTATTTTCTAATACATATTGTCCTTCACTAACAATATATTTCAGTCTTCTGAACAAAACTTCTTCAAAACTTTTAAAGCATCATCTCACTGTTCTTACATTTAAAATACGTATACACATTAAAAACCACTTTTTACACCTGTCCATGAATTACTTTTTTATTACCTATTATGAACATCTTAATTTAAAATTATTAGCAATACTTTATATTAATTGATTAATAACACTAATCTGTAAACACCGTTACCGCTACAAATGGTAAATACGTGCAGCAATAAGAAAACTGCCCTATTACTTAAACTGTTATAATTCTGTAACATTTAACTAATAGGTAACAAATACATATATTAGTTTACTCTACAAATTTTGCGGATGATACGGAAAAAATCAATTATTTTAACCAATTTTTTTGATTGTTTTTTAAACTATTTGCCTTTTTACACTTCAGTTCTCAAAATATTGGGCCCACTATTCTGCAGTCATCTCAGATACAAAGTTCCCGTAGGCTTCTAGAATCGCATTGAAGGTCAAAAACAAGTTAAAAAAAATTAAATGTCAACGATTCATTGTAATATATGTACATATGTATATACGGCAGCAATATTGATATAGAAGCTATTGTACAGGCTAATCATAAATTCACCCATAATTTTCAGGTAAGGCGATTTTATGAGTCGTCAACCTAATACTAATTACTAATGTTGTCATTACTTAAGCCATTTATATACAAAATAGCACAGTCCAAATACGTAGATAGAAGCTACAAAATGGTAAAATTTTACTATACTTGAATAGATTTCTGCAAGAAACGAAACTATAACATACAGTATGGGAAGCATAACCAATTTAACTTGTATCCACTTTTTGATTCACACTATATATAATATATATATATACATATATATATATACAATATGCACGTGCGCCTGTTGGTTTGACAAATGTATTACAATTTAAAATATTGCGAATTTTATAACGAATTGGCAGACCGTTATGATGGAATTGGAAAAGATATATATGTATATATATGTAAATACAGAAACATAAAAACATATTTCAATGGATTGGTGTCCACGTATGTTTACGTAACAGAGATTAATTATATATAGACAACAGAAAGTATATAATGTAAGATTTATTGAGAAAAGTCATATAACATTGTGAAATATATTAGATGCATTAAAAATACGTAATAAGTTATTATTGTATTTTTTGTTTTATTCTGTATTATCAGTTGATATAAGAATTAAATTAAGTACATATTAATCTAGACACATTGTGTAAAACTGCATTATCTGGAGCCACCATATCTGTTATTTTTGGAAATTCGTCTTCCATTTGCGTCTGAAATACCTAGAATCAAGAGAGAATGACTTTATTACCTATAAATAATTTATTCGCCTATTTACCTATATCTTCTACAAAAGTATCGAACATAAGTTTACCTAAAATACAGAAGTAATTCAGACACCATTTAAGAAAATATGATGATACATACCAAGCTTTCTACGAGTATGAGTTTTTGTCAAGCCATTACGTTGAGGGACCGCAACCGAGTCACAAAAGGTCATAATAATTATAAGTAAAAAAAATAGAATCGCCGTCTTAGACATCATTTTGTAAATTAATTATTTGTTTAGAAAATTTGGCACAACTTTATACACTGAAACTTCATATGTGTCTGTCACGATTTTGCATAATAAGAAATATATGTACTTGCAAATAATAGAAAACAAGACTGCCTAGACCCACTATATACTTAAAGAACACAATCAAGGTTTACATTTTAGAACACGTAAAAACCGCAATAACATTTCATTATACTTTCAAATCGGATAGTGTATTTTATAACAAACAAAATATTTTCTCATTCTAATCATTTGGGTAAAGCTTTAATTGAAACACTGATATATGTTATAACCTTAGATAAAAAAATCTCTTCTAAACTAAGAAGTAATTTCTAACAGTACCAATCTATTTTATAAACAGCTACATTTATCTGTAGACAAGATGTTATTACCTTTTCTTACACTACCTCGTACAATTGAGAGTGGATTGAACTACTTTTGGGATTTCATTTTACCGCGAAGCGTTTCACGTAGGAGCCTGTATATCTACTTCGATTACACGGTATATCACGCGCTATTTAGTATTAAATATTGTTTATAAGAATCATGATATAAGATCTGCTTGTAGTTAAGGACATCTATTTAACAACTTTTACGGTATACCATTATTCGATAGTTTCTTAATAATTATTCCCGATACCACAATAAAAGACAATCGAAAAGGTAAAAAAATCCCTTGCCTATTAACATTTGTACCACAGTTACGTATTGCGATAGTCAAGCTGTCAGCTTCAGTGAAAAATATAAACACATTGATTCATAGTAAAGCTATATGCAAAGAAAAAACGCGAAATATTACTCGATGTCCAAGCAAACACTACAGTGTTCGTATATGTAGACTGCTGTCACTCTAGGGATACTATCAATGCGTTGGCATATGTTTGACTTATACATATACCCGAAGACCATTCGTTTGCATTCCTGTCCTGTAGAGCATATAATAAGGGCAAATAAACATATCAGTTGGTATCATAATGAAAGTAGAAGACTACTAATTAGTGACAAATACAAATTTACCTTGCAGCCACGTAATAAGCTGATTTGCTCTGAACCCGAAAAGCTTAAATTCCCACAATTTATCCATGAAAAGCCTGAATTTGAGTATAGCTATGTAAAAGTATAGGCCCGGATAAGTACTGGATGACATGAATCTATATTTAATAGAAAAAAACTTTCACCGCCCAGGGATATCTGAAAGAGATTCTGCGACACATTGTTCTTCTGTATTCAGCAGTAGAAGGAGGAAAATTCGTTTTGGTGTTCAATAATTCTCGTCCTCGATCCTATCGAGCTAACATCGTGAGTAATTGAATTAATTAAGTTGATATGGAAAGAATGAGATAGTCAGCCAATTCTCCAGATAACAATCCAGTAGAATAGTTTTTGAACATTTTTGGATGATGTGTTACTGCACAAAATATAATACCAACAACACTTCAGGCATTACGAATTGCTATCATGAAGTAATGAAATACAATTGCCCAAGATATGTTCGACGTGCCAATCTGGTCCATGCCATTAAAATACCAAACTTTTTAGATATTCGTAGCAATCATACATATTATTGTTTACTTTTTATGTCATATAAACTTCTGTAAAATTGAATATTTCTGTGTATTTATTCTACAGTAAAAATGCAACCGTCAGTCTTCGGTATCTTTTATATAAAATTCGAGATATACTAATCCTGAAAATAATTACATCTGAAAATTGGAACCCCCAGAAAACAACTGATCATTGTATAATAAATAAATGAAATAGTTCTATCAGCAGTAATGTAATATAATTACATAGATGTGAAATAAGTATTCATGCTTCAAATTGTTTGGATTAATAAATGTATAAATTTCAAACTAATAAAACCAGCTATTGGTAAAGTAATAGATGCCTGCAATCGAGTTTTGGAACAGCAGATTAGTATTAAATTTTGTTTGCTACTAAGACGTTACAACTATTGTTGATGGTAAGAGGATACGGAGAGGCCATATATCGGTGATATAAGGGATTGAAGGGTGACTGAGAAGAGGTGATTGATAACTTCAGAAATAGGCAGCCAAAACCAGTTATAATATAAATATGAAAAACTGGGAATGCCTGAAATTTTTGTATATAGTCCCTGCCTCTAGTCTTAATTTAAGCAGTGTTAACTAGATATTCCATCTTTCCTCAAATGCACACCTGATTTCGAGAATCAAAGAATGTAACGGAAGTCACCGAATATATAACACTCTCCGTCACCTCGATCATGCTCATTGTTTAAGATCAGGTTCGTGTGTTCTTGCAATAACATGGGAATTATTTATTACCAACTTTTTAAACAGGAATAATCCTAAAAACCCTAAAAATGGATTTTAATATTATTTACATAAACCGAAAGAGGGATATGCTAACACTATGCGCTCCCAAAACTAATTATGAATTCAACAAGCCTCCACACCTGTTCATAAAAGCAAACCATACAGTGCAGCCTAGACCTAAACACACTTGATTGCTGGCAATAAATCGATTTAAATAACAACTAGCGATATCCCTAGTATAACTTAGAAAATTTTTAAGAAAGTGGAAACATCTAGAATATCAAGAAATACTGATAAACAATTAATTGCGAGTAATACAATATTAGCGTTAATAGTACAATACATTAATGTTTTTGTTAAAGTGAAGTATGTTAAGGAACGGTTTAGATTTTACTAGAATAAAACAAATTTTTGGTGATAGTGGGTTTATAGGTCTGTTAAGTATTAACAAGGATTATTTTAATTATACAAGTATTTAACCATTAAATATTGAGTAATGGTTCTCTCATAAGAACAATTATTCTTCACGGCTGTTGTTGCTAATATTTAACCGATCTTGTCCACTTTGCGCATCTGCTTACTAAAAAACGCTGCTTAAAAGGATAAGTGTTTATTTACATTTATTATCTGCTGAGTCCCTTGCACTTCTTCAAAGCACGCGCCACCGCCTGAACACTAGCATGTCATCTCTATTAATTACCATAATCCCGCAATAAAATTGGATATGTATAAGCAAGAATAAGTATTTCAATTTAAATTACAATAACAAAAGTGTCTAATTGTTTGTTAAATATACCAGAAAAGAAGTTATGAATATTTTATTCCGTATGTGTCTTATTTTTATTGTTATTACTAGAGCACGGAATTATATGCATTTGCATTTTCTATAATATCGATATGCCAAGCAATTTTTTTCGTATCTACACGAATTAAACAAAAAAAAATGTAAAAAACCAATTATCATTTTGCGTATTTTGCATATTTTCAGAAATTGATGTATAAATCAGAATAAACTGCATATACGTGCATATTTGTAAGATTTAAATTTTTTGTTAAATTAAATAAAGCAAATATTGCCCACACTGCATTTTGAGAACTGGGGTTCCCCTACATTTTACAAGCCGCCCGGTATCGCATCGGCAAAAACTGGGATTCCCCTATTTTCTCTACGATTTACTACGTGTCCCACTGCCATCGGTTCTCTTTCAGTTTCAATTTGGATTTGCCAGGGGTCAGTCGTTGTTTTTAAAACGAAGTAATAATGCCACCAACACAGGCTTTGACAGCTACATGGAAAAGAATTATTCAGACCTTTATTCAGGTTTTCTTTATATTATTTTTTATTTGTATTTGGTAGCAAAACAGTTTTCGAATTAATATATTCCATGTGACAAAAAATTTCAAATTTCACAACATATTGCTACAGCATCGCATACAAAATATAAGAAGAAAATGAAAAATACGAAACAATTAACGCTTAATGTAACAATTTCTTCGGCATCAGTCTGTGAAAATAGAGAAGAATTCAATTTTGATTTATGTGAAGCCTTTGTTAGTGCCAATATTCCGCTTATAAAATTACAAAATCCAACTTTTAAAACGTTTTTAGAGAAGTATTGTGGTAGACCAGTACCAGATGAAAGCACCTTTAGAAAAAAATATATAAACAATGTTTTCGAAAAAAGCATGAGTGAATTAGGGAGTTAATTGGAAATAATTATATTTATTTTATAGTCGACGAAACAGCTGACCCCTGTGGCCGATTTATCGCCAATTTATTAATAGGTGTACTGAGTGAAAACGTTCCTGGTCAAGCTTATTTAATTGGTTTGAAACAATTAGAGAAATCGAATAATGTAACTATGTCACAGTTTATAAACGAAGTATTAACAAGTTTCTATTTACACAATGCTGTTCCTACTGAAAAGGTTTTATTGAAGTTGTCAGACGCTGCTACATACATGACTAAATCTGCACAAACTCTAAAAGTATTTTCTTCAAAAATAATACATGTCACATGCTTAGCTCATGGCTTAAATAAAATTGCAGAAGAAATTCGTACCAATATCCAGATGTAAATTGTTTAATCAATACGGTCAAGAAAATATTTGTAAAAGCACTCCTCCGAATAAAAATGTACAAAGAGTTTACCTAATACTCCTTTGCCACCTCAGCCAATAATTAGGAGGTGGGGTACGTGGCTAGAGACCGCATTTTTTATGCAAATTATTTGAATGATATTGCAGTGTTAGTGCAAAAATTTTCTAATGATTCTGCAGCTATTAAAGAGTGTAAAAATATTTTAAATATTCCTACATTAAATCAACACCTGGCATTTATCAAAGCGAATTTTAGCTCTATTACGGAATCGTTAACTCCATTAGAGAGGCAGGGTGTGGAACTTACAGATTCTGTGAAATTAATTACACATTTCAAAAATAAGGTCAACCAACTTAAAGATAAAAGTGGTGATTCTATAAAAACGAAGATGCAAGACGTATTAACAAAAAATACAGAGTTTGATGAACTTACCATAATTTCAAATATTTTAAATGGAAATTATAAGCCTTCTATAACAATGGAAGCCACCACTATATGCAAATTTAAGTTTTCACCAATCACTTCTGTTGATGTAGAAAGAAGTTTTTCTATATATAAAAATTCGTTATCTGATCGAAGAGAATCGTTTCTTGTGGAAAATTTAGAGAAATATTTTATTGTCAATATTTACAATTTTATAAAAAATAAAATGTAATATTTTATATTTTGTAGGTTTGTACTTTACATTAATTTATCAATTTATCTTTTGTAATACAAACAACTTGTTTAAATAAATTTTATAATTCTATTGTGTTTTTGTACGTCAATTTTTTTAAAAATACGATCAGTACATATTTAACTAAATTGTTGCATACTTTTTAAAAAACTGTTGCATAATTTAACAGAATATTGTGCATATATTATATTGTATATGCGCATATTTTCAGGGTTTTTAATGCATATAATTCCGTGCTCCAGTTATTACTATATATCAAATTTTGTTTATGTGTTGTAGTGTGTATGGGCATTGGCTCAATCTTAGTTTCTAAGTTTAGAAAATATTTTATTTTTTTTCCTTTCTCTTGATTTATCCTTTTTAAATAAATAAAAAATAAAATAATTTACACCTAAATTATTTTATTTCATAATTAAGCTTACCTTTTAATTCATTATTAATGAATTAATTATTATGGATTACCTTTTTCTTGTATTAGCATTAATATTATCCTGTAAATGGTTTAAGCTGTTGGATAATAAATTATTGTTATTATTATTAATAATATATAATATATTATATATAATAGAGTGCAGTTACAGTTAATCGCTACATAATAAGCAAGTTTCAGTGGCTTGCATTAGTTGGTATGGATCTTGAGGATACGGGGTGTGGCAATTAAATAAAGAGACTGGTGTGAGAAATGTTATTTACTGCAAAAAAGTTTACATTTAACTTTTATCCCCTTTAATATTCTCTCCTCCCTTAATTACACATTTCATTATCTATACACCGCTACATACGTATCTTCCATTGTTCCAAACAATGTTGTAGTTCATCAGTTGTCGGCCTCTTCAACAACTCTGCCGTTTTTGTTTTTACATGTTCAACAGACTGAAAATATGTTCCCGTTAATGCACTTTTCACTTTTGGGAACAGGTAGAAGTCACATAGTTCGAGATCTATCTTCTTTCCGGACAATTTTTGTCATGCAATGCATGTTTCTTCGTTAATGTTTACCATATCGATAAATATCCCAATGCGCAGATGTCGGTTTTTCCGTACAATTTCATTAATTTTTTAAACGTTCCCTTCAGTTCTTGCAGTCATAGGTCGACCAGGACATTCATCACCTTCGACCTCTTCCCCGCCTTCAGAAAACCATTCAAAAACTCGTGCACGTGACATAACATTATCGTTAAACACCTCCTTTAACATTTGTAAACATTCTGCTAGCGATTTTTTTAATTTGACAAAGAATTTCAGGTTAATTCGCTACTCAATTTTTATGTCAGCCATTATCACGGCACTACTGAATAACAGTGTCCACAATTAAAACTCGAAAGTAAACTAAAGCAGACACAGAGACAAAACTACGAGTTGTTGCTTGGGAAGTATCATGGACAATAATCTTCTAATTACAATCTTGCTGGTGCGGCTGCACGATGAGAGGAGGGCAGTCTCGTTATTTAATAATTACCATACCTCGTGTGTGGTTCCAACAGGACGAATCAATTTGCCTCACAGCCTATAAAAAATACTGCAGTTATTACAAGACAAATTTTAGAAACACGTCATCATACACAATGGCAATCAGGATTGTTTGAGTTTTGTTAAGTCGTACGCATATTCCAACCATCCAACAAAATGGCAATGACGCTGCACCTTGTTTCTTAATTAGAGATTATGCGCTTATCTTCGCTAATTACCTAAGCAAATTATATAGCTTGTCCTTACGAACATTTACATTTCCGACTGAAAGATTACTCAGATATGTCACTTTTCCAATATGTGTAGGAGGCGAATCTCTATTATTTCTACATTTACCGAAGACTCCCAATCAATGTTATCAGAATTATAATACCCATTTTCCCCTAGATGTTTGTGAAAATATTCTATTTCCATTTTTGTCATTTTAACTGCGTGTGTGTCTGCTATGTACATATGTATGTACATTTCATTTAAAGATGCTATCTTTCGGTTTGTATCACAATTAATTTGACCCAAGTAGGAAATTCGCTATTCACGAATATTTATATTTTCAAGTAGAACCTGACGATCGTTTGTCGTTTTTCACCTTTGGAAAACTTTTAAAATACCTCTTAGCAGTGTATTCGTACCAAACCAATCTAAACCTTTCCTGTGTATTTCACATAACATTTTTACTATAGCCCGTTGTTTTTCTGTTTTATGAAAGATATGGGAAAAACTTTTAATACTTATTTTCTAATACATATTGTCCTTCACTAAGAATACATTTCACTCTTATGAACGAAACTTCTTTAAGGCTTTTTAAAACATCATCACTGTTCCTTCTTTTTAAAAACGTATACACATTTAAAACTATTTCTTACATCTATCCGTGAATTATTTTGTCACTTATTATGGACGTTCTAATTTAATCACTTAATGTTGGTATATAACCCCTTTCCACATTAATTTTCGTATTCTGTATACGTATTTCTAAAACTAAGTTGTCATCATCGGCAGGTAATTAAACAGCGTCGCACCTGGAAAACTACGGCAAACAACTGCACGAAACTAAGCGGTAGACTACCTATACTGTCAAAATCCAAAACGCAAACTGTGCGTTTTGACTTTCGGCTAAATATCCAGAACCAGCCATGAATACTTTTGGCTAAGCCATAAAATATAAGGTAGGACTTTATCCTAACCAGTCAAGATGAAAAGCAGTAGCCGATAACTTTTTTTATGTCAAAATCCAAAGTACTTTAAAAAATTGCAGAAATATAGTATTTAAAATATAATAACATTCAGTCTGTAAATCATTTATATATTAAAGAATTCATGTACGGTCTCTAATTTTTCTTCGTATTTATTTTGTATATAATAAGAAGAAACTAATCAATTGGCATATTCATGTGAATTGAATATGTATTCGGAGAGAGTTAGTTTTTCTTATATATATTTTTACACGACCAAAGCTTACTTTTCTTTTTGTCTTTTCACATTTAAATTTTGTAAAACTATTTCACTCAATTGAGCTCCTATCTCAACTGAATGATAGTAAACTACATACTCGTACATTTATACAAAATACGTTCTGCCCACTTATGAACAAGTCGCATGTATGAGTATACCATTCATACCATTCATATGCATTATATAGGTTTCAACTGACATAAGTAATCGTATATTTGCGCTCTAGTTGTTCCAGTCTTCATACAAACTTTATGTAACTATAATAACTTGAAACATACATTAACGAAAAACTTGCCCATTAGCTTCAAAGACTAAAACATTTTCTTTAATTCGGAAAGCCATGAACACTTTTCGTTTTGGAAAGGAGATAAATAAATAACAGTTTGGAGCACACTGAAACGCTAAACGACATTGAAAATATCGTAAGAAAACTATAAACTATTACTCCGTACCTGCAACGGCTGGTATATGTGTAAAAAAACTACTCTCAAGACATAAATATGTGAATATATATTCTGTCGCAGAGAAACGCGAACTTTCTTAAAATAATAATTCTTAAGGACGCCATCTATTAAAAATATGCATCGGTTAGGTAGATATTTCACCAACGTTGTGTCAAAATATCATGACATTTACATCATCAGAAGCAGAGAAACTGCGCATAAAGTAACATTGTGTATTTACACAGCATTTAGGTCTGAAAAAGATTTGCGCAAAGTTTGTACTACACGAGCTAATTGAATTCGACATTGTAAAGTCTTGATTGAAAACTCAAAAATGGACGAAAACTTTAAGTATTCTATTGCAACTGGCGATGAGACGTAGTGCTGTCAATATTATCCAGAGACCAAGCGTCAAAGCTCTGAATGAAAGCATCCAAGAAATGAAAGACCGAAAAAAAGCCGTTCGGAGAAGTCAAAAGTGAAGACAATGTTGATTTATTTTTATGATTCAAAAGGCATAGTGCACAAAGAGTTTGTACTAACTAGTCAAGCAGTCAATGCTGTATATCATTTTGGTGTTATGAAGCGTCTTTTGGAGCGTATTTGTCGTGTGTGCCCTCAATATCGTGAAAATGGTAGCTGGGGTTTGTTGATAGTGCAGCATTTCCTCGCTCGACGCTTATCACTGATTTTCTAAATACAAATGGCCTTTTAACTATCAACCATTCACCGGATTTGGCCCCCTGTGATTTCTGCCTATACTCCAAACTACATATGCCGACGTTGAAGCCATTAAAAAGGTGTCAACAACGATCTTGAAAGACATCTCTAAAGATGAACTTAAAAATTCATTCAATATATTAATAGGCCGTGCAAAACCTTGGTTTGAAGGCAACTACTTTGAAAAAAGTAAATAAATTTTACCAAAATAGTAAGTCTTTATTTTTTTAAGTTCGGTTTTCTCTACAACAGACTGTGTATCATTATGAAATAAGTTAAGTATAAACTTTAAGAAGTTAAACGATTAGTGAATGAACGTTATGGTTTTTATGTTATAGAAAAGTATTAAAAAGGGTTAATTTGGGATGATGTGTTAACTATAAGATCGTTCCACTAATACTGTATAAGACATGTACCTATATCTACCGCTCTAATCAGGTGGCCACTCTTAACAATCGAACTAGCAACTAGTGTATCTTTCCTCTTTTTAACGCACTATAAATCATATTATAAAAACAAATTGTGATTAGCTATAACTTACAGTCAGATTTTGAATGCTTATACAATTATGCATAAAAGTGCATATATTCATTTGTATACATAATTAAGAGCTTAACGATATGCGTTAATGAAAATTAATATTTCTTGGATATTACATGGTTTAATTCAATATAGAAAATTTTTCATCTAACTACCGAATTTTGCATTGAACGTGCATCTACTGTTCTCTGGATGGCCGCTCTAACCAACTCACCTACTAAGCTCAATTAGTTATCTCATGTAATTAACGAAAGTGGAATCAACAAAAGCAATTTTAATTTAAATAAGAAAAACATGTTTAAAAATTAAATGTCAATGATTTATTGTCATATATACAATATATATACACCAATAATATTGATATAAAAGCTGTTGTACAGGCTAATACCAATTACTAATGTTGTCATTATTTAAGCCATTTATAAACAAAAGAGAGCAGTCCAAAAACGTTATAAAATGGTAGAATTTTACTATACTTGAATAGATCTAAACAAATCTATTGACGCCAAATGTTTAAAATGTATGTTTTTGGAGAAGAAAGGCACTACTATAGCGAACGTAAGATCCTAAAAATATAATAACCTAAACGTAAACCACTACGAAATCAAAGAAAAATACAATGGCGATTCAATAGATTTTGAGATACATTTGACCAAAATTGTATTAAATGTGTTCGAAGTAATCCTCTTCAAAATCAATATATTACTGAAAAACCAAATATCACACATAATCAAATCTGGTGAATACGATTTAGTATCTTTAATAATTTTGTCTTTCAAAACATTAACTAACTGTTATTTAGCTGTATGAGATGACACATTATCTTGAGGCAGTACTAAACCATGTATTTGTAGATCGTTAAGTTCTTCCGGAAGATACATAAATACCATTGAGATTTTCTGTCTTCTGTTCTTCAACCTTAATAATCTTCACCAATCCTATAATTCTATTTCGTAGTAATGAGTTACGATTAAAATTATTTATCACATGCTATATACGTGTGCGTGTTAGTTTGAGAAATGTGTTAGAATTTAAAATATTGCCAATTTTATAAGGAATTGACCGATCGTTTAGATTGAAATAAACAGGTCCGCTATGAATGGAAAAAGACAATTGCCCATTGCAGTTCCCTGTTTTTGTTCATAAAACCTCCCTTCGAATTGAAAACAATTTTGGGACATGCAAAGGTTTGTTAATCTCACGTATTCCTTAATTTTCTCTGGTTCGATCTTATTTTTGTGAACAAGTTCTTCTAGATATTTTAAAGTTTTTGGAATCGGTACCGAAGGAAACAATGACGTTACGTGGAATGATACTAAAAGCAGTTTGTTTGTTTACCTTATCATCGTATGGCAAAACATCTAAATAGTATTTTTAAAGAGCGCGGTTTTCAAGTTTGTTTTCGCTCCAATAATTCAATTAAAACGCTTTTAGGAAATGCAAAAGACAAAATCGAAGAAAATAAAAAGTCGGAAATCTACCGAATTGGATGTTTAGATTGCAGTACGCAATACATCGGCCAAACTAAAAGATCGATCGAAACTCGGTATAAAGAACACCTTTCGCACATAAAATTCAACCGACCAGAAAAATCGGGTATAGCAAGGGATGTAATAGAAAATAACCACAGTGTTAATATGGATTGTTTGCATTTGATAAAGAACGTGTATAATTATCGAGAATTAGACACGTATGAAAGCATGCACATCTTAAAGAATATAAACCATGTGGTGAATAATAATGACACCGGACCGTTACAGTAGACCCTTTTCTGTCTGCTTAATGTCAGAGAAGGAGGAACACTATAATAAATCACATGCAGGTACTTATCGGTCGTGTCCGTGTTCCTTTTTTCAATGTCGTTCATCCTAGTTTAAGTAAAATAATTTTTAAAAATCTTGTGAAACAAACACACAGTGTACATCTTGGTTCTTAGCGGTGTAGATCGCGTACGGAGTTTGTTTTCGTACAGGTGTTTTTCGCCGTGTTTTACCAGGTGCGACACTTTGCAATTGTCTGCTGATGATGACAACTTAGTTGTCGAAATGCGTATACAGAATTACAAAAGTTAATGTGCAAACCTTAGTGATTAAATATTTTCACTTTGTGAGACCGCAACTGAGTTACATAATTTCATAATACTTATAAGTAAATAAAATAAGATCACTGTCTTGGATAATAAAAAATAATTTTTTTTTTGCTCGCTACCCCGAAATATAAACGGCTACCCTCGTATACAGGGTCCTACTAGAAACGCTTCGCGCTGGATTGAAATCCCAAAAATAGCCCAAACCACCCGGAATTGTATGAGTGTGTGTAAAAAATGTTAACATCTTGTCTACAGATAAATGTATCTGTTTATAAAATAGGCTAGTATTATTAGATATCACTTTGTAGAGTTTGTAATAAGTTTTTGGGTATTAAGTTGTAACGCGTACTTTATCGGTGTTACAATTAAATTGTTTTTTCTTTACTCAAATGAATAGAATGAGAAAATATTTTGTTTACTAAAAAATACACTATCTGATTTGAAAGTATAATGAGATGTTTTTTCGGTTTTTACGTGTTCTAAAATTAAAACCTTGATTATGTTTTTCAAATATGTAAAGATTTTATACCAATCTATTTTTTTCGATATGCAAGTATATATATTTCTTATTATGCAAAATCCTTTCAGATGCATATGAAGTTTTAGTGTGTAAAGTTGTGCCAATCAATCTATAGAAATAATTAATTTACAAAATGGTATTCTAAATTAATTATTTCTATAGATTGATTGGCACAACTTTACACACTAAAACTTCATATGCATCTGAAAGGATTTTGCATATATTGCCATCCTCAGTAGAAAATATAAACACTTTTTCAACACATAGACTCGTAGTAAAACTTCAGAGGAAAAAAAGCAATATTACTAGATGTCCATACAAACACTACAGTTTTCGTGTGTGTAGATTTTGCTGTTACTCATAGACTACTATCAAAGCGTTTGCACACGTCTGACATAACCCAAAGACCATTAGTTTGCACGCCTGTTACTGCAAAGCATAAAATGACATGGAGAATATTGGCAAATGAACATATCAACTGGTATGCTAATAAGAGTAGGCAAGTATTAATCGGTGACATTTACAAATTTACCTTGCAACAATGTAATAAGCTGATAAAGCAACTCAAAACGCCCAATTTTTCACAAATTGTCAATTAAAAGCCTCAATATGGGTACAGTTGTGTAATACACTAGTATAGGCCGGAATAAGTACTGAAGGACACACCAATCTATATTTCATAGAAAAAGGGGCTCTTTCTACCCACAAATATCTGAATGAGATTCTGTGACCCACTATTCTTCCGTGTATAGAACTAGTAGGAGAAGAATTCGTTTCCATAGGCGATAATGCTCATCTCCATCGAGAAAACATCGTGAGGAATTGGATTAATGAAGTTGATGCAGAGAGAATGAGACAGCCAGCCAATTCTTGGGATAACAATCCGATAGAATACGCTCTAAATATTGGAAGATGTGTTACTGCACTAAATAAGCCACCAAAGACACTTCAGGCATTACGGATTGGTGTCAAAGAGAAATGAAATATGATTGCCCAAGAAATATTCCACGCACTTATCTGGTCCATGCTATTAAAATGTTAAACATTTTTTAGATAATCGTAGTGACAATACACATTATTTGTTATTTTCTTTGTATCGAATAAACTTCTGTATAATTTAATATTTCTGTTTTTGTTTTACTACTACTAATTCTCGAAATTATTATAACTGAAAATTGCCACCCCCATAAAACAACTGGTCACTGTCAATAAATGAAATGTTTCTATCAGCTGTGTAAGCAGTACTGAAATATAATTGTATAGATATGGAATGGGTATTCATGTTTCAATTTGTTTGAATTAATAAATGCATAAATTTCAAACTAATAAAACTAGCTATTAGTAATCAAATAGATGTCTGCACTCAAGTTTTGGAACAGCATATTAGTGTTAAATTTTGTGTACTAATAAAACATTACAACTATTGTTAATGGTATATGGTGACAGGCTATAAAGAGGAAGTATTTCGGTAACATAAGGGATTCAAGGGTAGTTGAAAAGAAGTGACTTAGGCAGCTAAAATCAGTAGTAGGGGATCTTAATATTGCGAGTGTGAAATGAGGCACAGTATGCCGGAGATTTTTGTACATAGCCCTTGCCTCTAATCTTAACTTAAGCAGTGTTGGCTTGATGTTGCATTTGATATTTCTTCAAATACGCACCTGCTTTCGAGAGTAAAACAAAACAAAACGTAAAAGAATGCAATTTAAGTCACCGAATACATCATACCCTTCGTCATCTCCGACATTCTGTCTGTTTAAGTTCATGCGTTGTTTCGATAATATAGGAATGATCTTTTACCAACTTTTTAAACAGGAATAATCAATCAGCAATGGTCTTTAGAAGTGCTGAGGGGATTACAAGATACCTTTCAAGAGAGAGACCAATATTGTGGCTGGATAAATTGATCATTTATTATACCAAAAAGGGACATTTTGGACCCAACAATTGTTACATAATTACTGTTCTTACTTATCTTATTTAGCTACTGGTGTTTTATAACTAAAAAAGGCATAGACTTTCTAGAACAATTAATATTCAAGGAAATATCAGGGAGCCGATCAATAATAATCCTATTAATAGATTTCAAATCACATTTATATAAACCGAAAGAGAGAGATGTTACGACTATTGGTTCCCAAAACCAACTATGAATTCAACAAGCCTCTACATCTGATCATAAAGCCAAAACCATACAGTGCAGCCTAGATCTAAACACACTTAACTGTCAGCTATGAACCGATTTAAATAACAACCAATGAAATCCCTAGTATAATCTAGAGAATTTTTAAGAAAGCGGCAACAGCTATAATATCAATAAATAGTGATAAATGATTAATTGCGAGTAATACAATATTAGTGTTAGTATATTAATATTATTGTTAAAATGAATCGCGTTAAGGAACGATTTGAATTTTACTAGATTAAAACAAATTTTTAATAATAGTGGGTGTGTAGGTCTTAAGTATTACTAAAGACTATTTTAATTATGCAAGTATTTCTTCATTTGATGTCGAATGGTGGTTCTCTCAATAAGAACACTTATTCTTCGCGGCGAATATGAATAGACTGTTAAAACATACCTGATGCTGCAAATATTTAACCGATCTTGTCTACTTTGTGCATCTGCTTACCAAAGGCGCTAATTAGAAGGATAAGCGTTAATTTATAAAAAAGTAAACCCCTTACATTTCTTCGAAGCACGCTCCGCTGCCGGAACACTCGCAGTGCCAACTCTATTAATTACCATAATCCCGTAATAAATTGTATATGTATAAGCAAGAATAAGTATTTTAATTTAAATTTCAGCAACAAGAGTACCTAATTGTTTGTCAAATGTACCAGAACATAAATACCAATATTACAGTAATATTGTACTAATAGTCAATACTTAAGCAAAGTGTCTTTTATCTCTAGTTTTTTTTCTATAGCTCGATCTTTTTTTGTTTTATGAAAGACATGGAAAAAATTTCTAATTCTTATTTTCTAATACATATTGTCCTTCACTAACAATACATTTCACTCTTCTGAACGAAACTTCTTTAAGGCTTTTTAAACCAGCATCACAGTTCCTTCTTTTCAAAGACATGAACACATTTAAACAATTTCTTACGTGTGTCCGTGAATTACGTTATTACTTATTACGCAGATTTTAATTTCAAATTATTAATAGCACTTTATATTAATTTATTAATAACACTAATCTGTAAACACTGTTATCCTTACAAATGGTAAATATGTGCAGCAATAAGAAAATTACCTGTTCCTTAAGGTTTTATAATACTGTAACATTTAACTAACGTATAACAAATATATATGTATGTATACGTAGGTTGCTTTACGAATTTTGCGTATGACACAGAAAAAATTATTTTAAGCGATTTTTTTTATTGTTTTTCTATTAGCCTTTATGATCAATAGAGGTCTGCACTCTGTGGAACCAGTTCTCAAAACATAGAACCCATTAATCTGCACACAGTCGTTTCCGGAGAACTAAATTTCAATCCAAGCATTTTGTCTTTTATGTATAGGAATAAGAAAGTCAGAAGGTGCCAGGTCGGAACTATAGGGCTGATGAATCATCAATTCCGTTAGAGAAGCGGCTAAAAACTCTGACGTTCGACATGCGTTGTGTGATGGTGCATTGTCTTGCAGAATGATTCGTCCTCTTAGTCGTTTCTCGCGCACTTTTTGGAACACAGTTGACAAACAAATAGCTTATACCATTCAACATTGACTATGCCACGATCCTCTAAATGAATAGTAGCAATATGACAGGGGCGTCCGACGAAAGAAGCCACTATTCTATTCCCAGAGCTTCGTCCGCGTCTCACTTTCGTAAGTTTCTCCTCGTCTTTGACATACCATTGATCCAATTGTCACATGCTTTGCTTTCTGGTTTGTAATAATAAATCTACCGTTTTGTTCGACTTCAATTGAATTTTTTAGCATTTTTTTGCACCAATATATATGCCCCTTGTTTTGAACTTCCGTTAAATTTTGTTATATTCGTCGATTATGGATAATAATCTAATTTGGGTCACGTCTATTCCCAATGATGCCCAAATATCTCTGTACGTGCAGTGGTTATCTGTCTTTATCATGTTGTACACACCATCGATATTTTCTGCAGTGACTACAGTAGTCCCTCACGATGCTCGTCTTTGAGCGAAACACGCTCACACTGGAACTCGTACTCATGAGACCGTCTTTAAAATCGTAGAAAATCATGGTTCGGTTCATTTTTGCGATTTACAGCGTGATTTTCAATATAGCTGTTTACTTTTACGTTGTACATCATTGTATATTTAAGTGTTTCAATCTTTACAAATATTATAGTTGACTAATTTTCGCTTCCATAACAGTTTTGCCGTTTGGATCTTTCATTTTATAACTTGCACTTTTCGACATGGCCCTGTAATATTTACACTGTCTTCAATCATAATATGTTAGTTGATTTTTTAACTATGATTTTGAAGCAATGTAAACGTCGTGTTTACTTGTTCATCCTTTCTTGTTGGATATTTCATATTTTGTAAGGTATTATTTTCTTTTTTTTGTTCACAGGCGTGTAACAATCAGCTGTTAGATTGTGAGGATTTGCCTTTGTGAATTCATCTACTTCGGGAGGTATATAAGTCCATAATATTTATGTTTTATAATTATTTTTATTATATTTCAATTATGAACGATTTTGGATTAATTATTTTTTTAATTATCCCCGCAGGATTATTCTAACGCTACCCAAAGTTTCATAGTCTCATCCTAGTTATTATTTTATGAAGAATGCGTTTTCCATTAGTTACATTAGTATTACAATAATAATCATTTTCTCCCCCCTCTCTTCTTTCATTTAGCACGATATATACCATATTAGTTGATGAAACGATTAAGTTTGCTTCTTGTCAAGAAATTGTTCCAAAATTAACAACGTACTCGATTTAAAAACGTTTTTTTGTTGGAATTGATAATTTTTACAAAATTAATTTCCTTCAATACTAAGGCTGGATTAATAAAATACTGATTCCTTAAAAAACCAGGTTAGTTACGATAAAGATTTTCTTTTCCCTGTTGTTCTAGATCACCATCATTTCTATACCTTATAAAGTATTCCATTATCATCTTGATGATATTTTGATGGACTCTACAGAGATATGAACTTACAAATATTTCTATATGGTTGGAATATTTTTGCACTTTACATTTTCGATACTTTTCGAAAGTCCTTCAGTTGGTATTATATTCTATGACGATAACAACATGTAAGCCAAGTGATTCAGTCAGAAAGAATTAAATTAGTAAAGAGAATTTTCTAAATTATACAGAGAACCAGCCATAAATACTTATGGTCAAGTAATATATGAGAATCATGAGATAAGTTTTGCTTGTAATTTTGACTTTTTTTGTACAACTTTTTATTGTATACCACTTTTAAATAGTTTCTTATTAGTTATTCTCAGTACCGCTACAAAAGATAATCAGAAAAGTGCAAAGCCCTTCCCATATTAATATTTGTATCCCAGATACATGTTTCGATAGCTAAGCTATCATCTTTAACCGAAAATATAAAACATTGTTATCATTATTGTGGATATTTTAATTTAAAATTATGAATAACTTTTTATTTTAATTGATTAATAACCCTAACTTGTACACACTATTTCTGTTATAAAGGTTAAATTATAATAATAAGAAAACTTCTTTGTTTCTTAAGCTGTTATAATAGGCATGGCCATTCCATTTGTAAGTATCTATGCATTACAAGCATATGTGTATCCCATGGTCAAGTTAAGCAGTAGATGTAGGCAGGGCCATGTGGATAATTGTTGTTAATGATTCAGAGTCAATCAGCACAGTTGAATGCAGTACATTGTATGAAAAAAATAAGACTGCCGTCATAAATACAGCAAGAATCAGATTAAATGATTTATTACGAACAACTTAAGTGGTGTGTTGTTTGTGGGCTATTCTAAGTAATTTGTCAGAAATTGCTTTTTTTTGTTTGTATAGTAGAGCTGCGTATTATAACTCGTTAACGGTTTGACCTTTTACAAGGTATACTGTGAAATTCGAATGACAAAAAATCATAGCCATTACCCTGGCCGTCGATGGAAATTCCTTGGCTTTTGCAGAAATTGTAGTTTATATTCAAAGACGTAGTTCAAATTTAATCAACTGCAAATTATTCCTTAATATTGACCGTCTTTCACATTTCTGGATCAAAATCTGACACTTACGTCAGTTACTTTGCTGACAGCGTTGCTGTTGTCAATTCCGTAAGTAAAAAGTTGCTTCTAGTCGACATGTTCGCGATCTCCTTAATGTCAATTCTTCCATCGTTCGAAACAATATTATTAATTTTATTGATTATTTCCAAAGTTGTTGCAGTTTTAATGAGTCTGCTCCGATATGTAACAAAAATATGCAACATTTTTTTTAAATAT